>OX243953.1:5000-22500 GCA_945859745.1 Synanthedon formicaeformis | reverse complement strand
AGCTCTGCCTCCGTCCTCATCCTCGAGCAGCGACCGATGCGCTGTTACAAGTGTATGGGGCTGGGTCACCCAGTGGCTCGGTGCCCATCGAACAAGGATCGCAGCTCCCTGTGTTTCCGTTGTGGGTTGGATGGACACACGGCCAGCGACTGTGAGGCGGACTTTAAATGCGCAGTGTGTGCGGACGCTGGGCTCCCGGCCAGTCATCGCATGGGGGGCGCAAATTGCTCCCCCCCTGCTGCAAGGGGCCGTCTTGTAGCGGCGATCAAGCCGGGGAAGACGGGGGCAACCCCCATTGCTAGGGAGGAGCCAATGGAAACCACCAATGTGTAATAGGCCCACTGCAAGATTTCTACAGGCGAACACCAACCACTCCGCTGGGGCACAGGATCTACTGTGCCAGGCCATGGCGGAGTGGGAGGTGCACCTGGCGGTGGTGGCGGAGCCATATCACGTTCCCCAAAACCCCCACTGGCTGGGGGATCTGGATGGCTCCGCTGCCCTTGCAGTGAGGCCTGGTAGTGGGGCTCCTCCCCTCTCCCTGAGAGAGAGAGGGTCTGGATTTGTGGCAGCGAACTGGGGGAAGATGGTGGTCGTGTCCGCCTACTTCTCCCCGAACCGCGGTCGGGCAGAATTTGTGGCCTTCTTGGCCGCGGTGGAGGGAGTGGTGAGGCGGGCGGCCCCACTCCCAGTTCTGGTGGCAGGGGACCTCAACGCCAAATCCTCGGCGTGGGGGTCCCCCAAAACAGACGTGAGGGGGAGTATCCTGGAGACCTGGGCGCTGGGCCTGGGTCTCCAGGTGCTCAACCGCGGAACTTCCCCCACGTGTGTTCGTTGGCAGGGTACGTCGATCGTCGACGTATCCTTCGCCACTGCCGCCCTTGCTGCCCAAATCCAGGGCTGGAAGGTGGAGGAAGAGGCGGAGACCATGTCGGACCACTGTTACATCCGATATCAGGTCTCCGCGCTGGCCGCTGGGGCACCACAGCCTCAGGATCCCACGGCGGGTGCCGCCTTCCCCAGGTGGGCTCTCGCCAAGCTCCGCCCTGATGTGGCGGAGGAGGCCGCGATGGTGAGGGAATGGTCCCCTCTCCCCCCTCACCTCGCAGGGGATCCTGACAGCATGGCGGACCATTTTGCGGACGACCTTCGGGAAGTCTGCAATGCTGCCATGCCGCTGTGGCGCCCTCCTCCCCGTTTGAGGAGGGTGTATTGGTGGGCGCAGGAGATTGGCTCCCTGCGCTCCGCTTGCCTAGCGGCCAGACGCGCTCTCCTCCGATGCCGGAGAAGACGATCCAGGAGGGTGCCTGACGAAGAGATTCTCCTTCGTCAGGCATACAGGGAGGCTCATAATGCCCTGAAAAAGGGCATTTGCAGAGCCAAGGAGGAGGCTCATGAGCGCTTCCTGGCCCTCCTGGATGCCGACCCTTGGGGCCGTCCGTATAGGGCTGTGAGGGGGAAGCTTTCTGGCTCCCCTTCCACGGCCCAACTCGACCCGGCGCTGCTCGACAAGGTCGTGGGGACTCTTTTCCCGAACCCAGGCCCTTTCGAGCCCCCTTCGATGGTTCCTCGGGAGCCACTCCCAGAGGCGGAATTACGGGGCCCTCCCGTCTCTGACTTCGAGTTCGAGGCGGTGAGGGAGCGTACGGGGAGAAAAAAGACGGCCCCGGGACCGGACGGAGTTCCGGCAAAGGCCCTGGCAATTGCGCTGGGGCCTCTGGAGGAGAGGTTCCGGGCGGTGCTCGACTCTTGCATCGCCCGGGGCAAGTTTCCGGCAAGGTGGAAGGTGGGGCGTCTCTGCCTTCTACGCAAGGAGGGCCGCCCTGCCGACTCGCCGTCGGGGTACCGACCGGTGGTCCTGCTCGACGATTCCGGCAAGGCCATGGAGAGGATCATGGCCTGGCGGATCGTCGAGCACCTCGAGACGGAGGGGCCGAACCTGGACGAGCGCCAGTTCGGCTTCCGCACCGGTCGGTCCACGATGGACGCGGTGGGCCTCCTCAAAAAGTGGAGTGAGGAGGCCAACGGAAGGGGGGAGGCTGTTGTTGCGGTGTCGCTCGACATCCGCAACGCTTTCAACAGCCTCCCTCACGAATGCATAAAGGCGGCACTGCGATTTCACCGGGTGCCGCCTTATCTCTGCGCCCTCGTCGATGACTACCTCGCTGAGCGGGTAGTGCTGTACGAGGGCGCAGACGGGAAAGTTCATCGCCGTCCAATGGCGGCAGGGGTTCCCCAGGGGGCCGTCCTCGGTCCCCTCCTCTGGAATTTGGGCTACAATTGGGTCCTGCGAGGCAATCTCCGTCCCAAAATGGAGATTGTCTGCTTCGCCGACGACACTCTAGTCGCGGCGAAAGCAAAGACGTGGGAGAAGGCAGCACGATTAGCGTCGGTCGGCACCTCGATGGTCGTCCGGCGCATCCGTCTGCTCGGGTTGGAGGTGGCCCTGGAAAAAACCAGGGCCATGGGTTTCCACCCCCCACGCCGCAGGATCCTCCCGGGGCTCCACGTCCGAGTGGAGGGGGTCCGGATTGAGGTCGAGAGACACATAAAGTACCTCGGCCTTACGTTGGACCCCCGATGGAGTTTCGAGGAGCATTTCAGGCTCCTCGCTCCACGGCTGACTGCAGCCGCGGCCGCACTCGGACGGCTCCTCCCTAACCAGGGAGGACCTAATTCAGCGTGTCGTCGGCTTTACCACGGGGTGGTAAGGTCGATGGCACTCTATGGAGCCCCGGTCTGGGCGGAGAGTCTCTCTTCGCGCACCCGGCCCCTCCTGTGGAGGCCTCAAAGGGCCATAGCGACCCGGGCCGTGCGAGCCTATCGCACGGTCAGCCACGGGGCAGCCTGCGTGCTTGCAGGCATGCTCCCGTGGGATGTCGATGCCCTGGTCTTATCCCAGGTGCATCGGCATCGGGCCGCCGCTAGGGCCCTTGGAGAGAGACCCGTTGCCGAGGACGTGCAACGGGTCCGGGCTGAAGCACAGGAGAGGGCTATGGAGGCGTGGAGCGAGGCTCTCCGCGAGCCCAGTTTCGGCCACCGGACGATCCGTGCGATCCGTCCGGTGCTAAGAGAGTGGGCGAAACGCCGAAAAGGGGAACTCACCTTCCGAATGGTACAGATAATGACCGGACACGGCTGCTTCGGCCATTATCTGTACAAGATAAAAAGAGAGGAAACGCCGCAGTGCCACCACTGCGGCGAACAGGACGACACGGCCGAGCATACGTTACAAGTGTGCTCGGCCTGGATACCCCAGCGCAGCGAGCTGAGAGCGGCGTTGGGCGGTGGTGACGTCTCGCTGTCAAGCATGGTCGTAGCCATGCTTGATAGCGAGACTGCCTGGAAAGCAGTGGCCTCCTTCTGCGAAAACGTAATTTCGCAGAAGGAGGATGCTGAGAGGGAGCGGGAGGAAGCGGCTGGTCCCGCTTCCCTCAGACGTAGACGGCTGGGCAGGAGAAGGCGGGCGTACCAAGCCCGTCTTTAAATGTCCAAGGGCGACCTGCGCACATGGCTGGCCAGCCATGTGTGCCTGCACAAGGTCTCCCCGTCTGGGGATTGCCTGGGTGTCTCTGGGCAATCCCCCCTTTGGCGTTAGCCTAGTCAGAAATGACTAGGCTGTCCTGGGGTGGATCGGAGTTGTTGCCTCGGCAGAACCCGGTCCACCCTGCTCAAAGGACAAGGAGGCACCGGGGAGTTTTAGTGGGTAGGGGCCAGTTCCGCCTGCAACCTGCATGCGGCGGAGTAGACTGGTCGACCCCCACATACCCCTGCCGTCTAGCCAGCGGCAGGGGATCAATAAAAGGATTTCTCCTCGTCAAAAAAAAAAAAAAAAAAAAAAAAAAGGTTAGGTTAGGTTAGGTTAGGTTAGGTTAGGTTAGGTTAGGTTAGGTTAGGTTAGGTTAGGTTAGGTTAGGTTAGGTTAGGTTAGGTTAGGTTAGGTTAGGTTAGGTTAGGTTAGGTTAGGTTAGGTTAGGTTAGGTTAGGTTAGGTTAGGTTAGGTTAGGTTAGGTTAGGTTAGGTTAGGTTAGGTTAGGTTAGGTTAGGTTAGGTTAGGTTAGGTTAGGTTAGGTTAGGTTAGGTTAGGTTAGGTTAGGTTAGGTTAGGTTAGGTTAGGTTAGGTTAGGTTAGGTTAGGTTAGGTTAGGTTAGGTTAGGTTAGGTTAGGTTAGGTTAGGTTAGGTTAGGTTAGGTTAGGTTAGGTTAGGTTAGGTTAGGTTAGGTTAGGTTAGGTTAGGTTAGGTTAGGTTAGGTTAGGTTAGGTTAGGTTAGGTTAGGTTAGGTTAGGTTAGGTTAGGTTAGGTTAGGTTAGGTTAGGTTAGGTTAGGTTAGGTTAGGTTAGGTTAGGTTAGGTTAGGTTAGGTTAGGTTAGGTTAGGTTAGGTTAGGTTAGGTTAGGTTAGGTTAGGTTAGGTTAGGTTAGGTTAGGTTAGGTTAGGTTAGGTTAGGTTAGGTTAGGTTAGGTTAGGTTAGGTTAGGTTAGGTTAGGTTAGGTTAGGTTAGGTTAGGTTAGGTTAGGTTAGGTTAGGTTAGGTTAGGTTAGGTTAGGTTAGGTTAGGTTAGGTTAGGTTAGGTTAGGTTAGGTTAGGTTAGGTTAGGTTAGGTTAGGTTAGGTTAGGTTAGGTTAGGTTAGGTTAGGTTAGGTTAGGTTAGGTTAGGTTAGGTTAGGTTAGGTTAGGTTAGGTTAGGTTAGGTTAGGTTAGGTTAGGTTAGGTTAGGTTAGGTTAGGTTAGGTTAGGTTAGGTTAGGTTAGGTTAGGTTAGGTTAGGTTAGGTTAGGTTAGGTTAGGTTAGGTTAGGTTAGGTTAGGTTAGGTTAGGTTAGGTTAGGTTAGGTTAGGTTAGGTTAGGTTAGGTTAGGTTAGGTTAGGTTAGGTTAGGTTAGGTTAGGTTAGGTTAGGTTAGGTTAGGTTAGGTTAGGTTAGGTTAGGTTAGGTTAGGTTAGGTTAGGTTAGGTTAGGTTAGGTTAGGTTAGGTTAGGTTAGGTTAGGTTAGGTTAGGTTAGGTTAGGTTAGGTTAGGTTAGGTTAGGTTAGGTTAGGTTAGGTTAGGTTAGGTTAGGTTAGGTTAGGTTAGGTTAGGTTAGGTTAGGTTAGGTTAGGTTAGGTTAGGTTAGGTTAGGTTAGGTTAGGTTAGGTTAGGTTAGGTTAGGTTAGGTTAGGTTAGGTTAGGTTAGGTTAGGTTAGGTTAGGTTAGGTTAGGTTAGGTTAGGTTAGGTTAGGTTAGGTTAGGTTAGGTTAGGTTAGGTTAGGTTAGGTTAGGTTAGGTTAGGTTAGGTTAGGTTAGGTTAGGTTAGGTTAGGTTAGGTTAGGTTAGGTTAGGTTAGGTTAGGTTAGGTTAGGTTAGGTTAGGTTAGGTTAGGTTAGGTTAGGTTAGGTTAGGTTAGGTTAGGTTAGGTTAGGTTAGGTTAGGTTAGGTTAGGTTAGGTTAGGTTAGGTTAGGTTAGGTTAGGTTAGGTTAGGTTAGGTTAGGTTAGGTTAGGTTAGGTTAGGTTAGGTTAGGTTAGGTTAGGTTAGGTTAGGTTAGGT
This sequence comes from Synanthedon formicaeformis, assembly GCA_945859745.1. Classification (NCBI taxonomy): domain Eukaryota; kingdom Metazoa; phylum Arthropoda; class Insecta; order Lepidoptera; family Sesiidae; genus Synanthedon; species Synanthedon formicaeformis. The sequence continues at coordinate 16,977 of OX243953.1, read as the reverse complement.
TAGGTTAGGTTAGGTTAGGTTAGGTTAGGTTAGGTTAGGTTAGGTTAGGTTAGGTTAGGTTAGGTTAGGTTAGGTTAGGTTAGGTTAGGTTAGGTTAGGTTAGGTTAGGTTAGGTTAGGTTAGGTTAGGTTAGGTTAGGTTAGGTTAGGTTAGGTTAGGTTAGGTTAGGTTAGGTTAGGTTAGGTTAGGTTAGGTTAGGTTAGGTTAGGTTAGGTTAGGTTAGGTTAGGTTAGGTTAGGTTAGGTTAGGTTAGGTTAGGTTAGGTTAGGTTAGGTTAGGTTAGGTTAGGTTAGGTTAGGTTAGGTTAGGTTAGGTTAGGTTAGGTTAGGTTAGGTTAGGTTAGGTTAGGTTAGGTTAGGTTAGGTTAGGTTAGGTTAGGTTAGGTTAGGTTAGGTTAGGTTAGGTTAGGTTAGGTTAGGTTAGGTTAGGTTAGGTTAGGTTAGGTTAGGTTAGGTTAGGTTAGGTTAGGTTAGGTTAGGTTAGGTTAGGTTAGGTTAGGTTAGGTTAGGTTAGGTTAGGTTAGGTTAGGTTAGGTTAGGTTAGGTTAGGTTAGGTTAGGTTAGGTTAGGTTAGGTTAGGTTAGGTTAGGTTAGGTTAGGTTAGGTTAGGTTAGGTTAGGTTAGGTTAGGTTAGGTTAGGTTAGGTTAGGTTAGGTTAGGTTAGGTTAGGTTAGGTTAGGTTAGGTTAGGTTAGGTTAGGTTAGGTTAGGTTAGGTTAGGTTAGGTTAGGTTAGGTTAGGTTAGGTTAGGTTAGGTTAGGTTAGGTTAGGTTAGGTTAGGTTAGGTTAGGTTAGGTTAGGTTAGGTTAGGTTAGGTTAGGTTAGGTTAGGTTAGGTTAGGTTAGGTTAGGTTAGGTTAGGTTAGGTTAGGTTAGGTTAGGTTAGGTTAGGTTAGGTTAGGTTAGGTTAGGTTAGGTTAGGTTAGGTTAGGTTAGGTTAGGTTAGGTTAGGTTAGGTTAGGTTAGGTTAGGTTAGGTTAGGTTAGGTTAGGTTAGGTTAGGTTAGGTTAGGTTAGGTTAGGTTAGGTTAGGTTAGGTTAGGTTAGGTTAGGTTAGGTTAGGTTAGGTTAGGTTAGGTTAGGTTAGGTTAGGTTAGGTTAGGTTAGGTTAGGTTAGGTTAGGTTAGGTTAGGTTAGGTTAGGTTAGGTTAGGTTAGGTTAGGTTAGGTTAGGTTAGGTTAGGTTAGGTTAGGTTAGGTTAGGTTAGGTTAGGTTAGGTTAGGTTAGGTTAGGTTAGGTTAGGTTAGGTTAGGTTAGGTTAGGTTAGGTTAGGTTAGGTTAGGTTAGGTTAGGTTAGGTTAGGTTAGGTTAGGTTAGGTTAGGTTAGGTTAGGTTAGGTTAGGTTAGGTTAGGTTAGGTTAGGTTAGGTTAGGTTAGGTTAGGTTAGGTTAGGTTAGGTTAGGTTAGGTTAGGTTAGGTTAGGTTAGGTTAGGTTAGGTTAGGTTAGGTTAGGTTAGGTTAGGTTAGGTTAGGTTAGGTTAGGTTAGGTTAGGTTAGGTTAGGTTAGGTTAGGTTAGGTTAGGTTAGGTTAGGTTAGGTTAGGTTAGGTTAGGTTAGGTTAGGTTAGGTTAGGTTAGGTTAGGTTAGGTTAGGTTAGGTTAGGTTAGGTTAGGTTAGGTTAGGTTAGGTTAGGTTAGGTTAGGTTAGGTTAGGTTAGGTTAGGTTAGGTTAGGTTAGGTTAGGTTAGGTTAGGTTAGGTTAGGTTAGGTTAGGTTAGGTTAGGTTAGGTTAGGTTAGGTTAGGTTAGGTTAGGTTAGGTTAGGTTAGGTTAGGTTAGGTTAGGTTAGGTTAGGTTAGGTTAGGTTAGGTTAGGTTAGGTTAGGTTAGGTTAGGTTAGGTTAGGTTAGGTTAGGTTAGGTTAGGTTAGGTTAGGTTAGGTTAGGTTAGGTTAGGTTAGGTTAGGTTAGGTTAGGTTAGGTTAGGTTAGGTTAGGTTAGGTTAGGTTAGGTTAGGTTAGTTAGGTTAGGTTAGGTTAGGTTAGGTTAGGTTAGGTTAGGTTAGGTTAGGTTAGGTTAGGTTAGGTTAGGTTAGGTTAGGTTAGGTTAGGTTAGGTTAGGTTAGGTTAGGTTAGGTTAGGTTAGGTTAGGTTAGGTTAGGTTAGGTTAGGTTAGGTTAGGTTAGGTTAGTTAGGTTAGGTTAGGTTAGGTTAGGTTAGGTTAGGTTAGGTTAGGTTAGGTTAGGTTAGGTTAGGTTAGGTTAGGTTAGGTTAGGTTAGGTTAGGTTAGGTTAGGTTAGGTTAGGTTAGTTAGGTTAGGTTAGGTTAGGTTAGGTTAGGTTAGGTTAGGTTAGGTTAGGTTAGGTTAGGTTAGGTTAGGTTAGGTTAGGTTAGGTTAGGTTAGGTTAGGTTAGGTTAGGTTAGGTTAGGTTAGGTTAGGTTAGGTTAGGTTAGGTTAGGTTAGGTTAGGTTAGGTTAGGTTAGGTTAGGTTAGGTTAGGTTAGGTTAGGTTAGGTTAGGTTAGGTTAGGTTAGGTTAGGTTAGGTTAGGTTAGGTTAGGTTAGGTTAGGTTAGGTTAGGTTAGGTTAGGTTAGGTTAGGTTAGGTTAGGTTAGGTTAGGTTAGGTTAGGTTAGGTTAGGTTAGGTTAGGTTAGGTTAGGTTAGGTTAGGTTAGGTTAGGTTAGGTTAGGTTAGGTTAGGTTAGGTTAGGTTAGGTTAGGTTAGGTTAGGTTAGGTTAGGTTAGGTTAGGTTAGGTTAGGTTAGGTTAGGTTAGGTTAGGTTAGGTTAGGTTAGGTTAGGTTAGGTTAGGTTAGGTTAGGTTAGGTTAGGTTAGGTTAGGTTAGGTTAGGTTAGGTTAGGTTAGGTTAGGTTAGGTTAGGTTAGGTTAGGTTAGGTTAGGTTAGGTTAGGTTAGGTTAGGTTAGGTTAGGTTAGGTTAGGTTAGGTTAGGTTAGGTTAGGTTAGGTTAGGTTAGGTTAGGTTAGGTTAGGTTAGGTTAGGTTAGGTTAGGTTAGGTTAGGTTAGGTTAGGTTAGGTTAGGTTAGGTTAGGTTAGGTTAGGTTAGGTTAGGTTAGGTTAGGTTAGGTTAGGTTAGGTTAGGTTAGGTTAGGTTAGGTTAGGTTAGGTTAGGTTAGGTTAGGTTAGGTTAGGTTAGGTTAGGTTAGGTTAGGTTAGGTTAGGTTAGGTTAGGTTAGGTTAGGTTAGGTTAGGTTAGGTTAGGTTAGGTTAGGTTAGGTTAGGTTAGGTTAGGTTAGGTTAGGTTAGGTTAGGTTAGGTTAGGTTAGGTTAGGTTAGGTTAGGTTAGGTTAGGTTAGGTTAGTTAGGTTAGGTTAGGTTAGGTTAGGTTAGGTTAGGTTAGGTTAGGTTAGGTTAGGTTAGGTTAGGTTAGGTTAGGTTAGGTTAGGTTAGGTTAGGTTAGGTTAGGTTAGGTTAGGTTAGGTTAGGTTAGGTTAGGTTAGGTTAGGTTAGGTTAGGTTAGGTTAGGTTAGGTTAGGTTAGGTTAGGTTAGGTTAGGTTAGGTTAGGTTAGGTTAGGTTAGGTTAGGTTAGGTTAGGTTAGGTTAGGTTAGGTTAGGTTAGGTTAGGTTAGGTTAGGTTAGGTTAGGTTAGGTTAGGTTAGGTTAGGTTAGGTTAGGTTAGGTTAGGTTAGGTTAGGTTAGGTTAGGTTAGGTTAGGTTAGGTTAGGTTAGGTTAGGTTAGGTTAGGTTAGTTAGGTTAGGTTAGGTTAGGTTAGGTTAGGTTAGGTTAGGTTAGGTTAGGTTAGGTTAGGTTAGGTTAGGTTAGTTAGGTTAGGTTAGGTTAGGTTAGGTTAGGTTAGGTTAGGTTAGGTTAGGTTAGGTTAGGTTAGGTTAGGTTAGGTTAGGTTAGGTTAAGGTTAGGTTAGGTTAGGTTAGGTTAGGTTAGGTTAGGTTAGGTTAGGTTAGGTTAGGTTAGGTTAGGTTAGGTTAGGTTAGGTTAGGTTAGGTTAGGTTAGGTTAGGTTAGGTTAGGTTAGGTTAGGTTAGGTTAGGTTAGGTTAGGTTAGGTTAGGTTAGGTTAGGTTAGGTTAGGTTAGGTTAGGTTAGGTTAGGTTAGGTTAGGTTAGGTTAGGTTAGGTTAGGTTAGGTTAGGTTAGGTTAGGTTAGGTTAGGTTAGGTTAGGTTAGGTTAGGTTAGGTTAGGTTAGGTTAGGTTAGGTTAGGTTAGGTTAGGTTAGGTTAGGTTAGGTTAGGTTAGGTTAGGTTAGGTTAGGTTAGGTTAGGTTAGGTTAGGTTAGGTTAGGTTAGGTTAGGTTAGGTTAGGTTAGGTTAGGTTAGGTTAGGTTAGGTTAGGTTAGGTTAGGTTAGGTTAGGTTAGGTTAGGTTAGGTTAGGTTAGGTTAGGTTAGGTTAGGTTAGGTTAGGTTAGGTTAGGTTAGGTTAGGTTAGGTTAGGTTAGGTTAGGTTAGGTTAGGTTAGGTTAGGTTAGGTTAGGTTAGGTTAGGTTAGGTTAGGTTAGGTTAGGTTAGGTTAGGTTAGGTTAGGTTAGGTTAGGTTAGGTTAGGTTAGGTTAGGTTAGGTTAGGTTAGGTTAGGTTAGGTTAGGTTAGGTTAGGTTAGGTTAGGTTAGGTTAGGTTAGGTTAGGTTAGGTTAGGTTAGGTTAGGTTAGGTTAGGTTAGGTTAGGTTAGGTTAGGTTAGGTTAGGTTAGGTTAGGTTAGGTTAGGTTAGGTTAGGTTAGGTTAGGTTAGGTTAGGTTAGGTTAGGTTAGGTTAGGTTAGGTTAGGTTAGGTTAGGTTAGGTTAGGTTAGGTTAGGTTAGGTTAGGTTAGGTTAGGTTAGGTTAGGTTAGGTTAGGTTAGGTTAGGTTAGGTTAGGTTAGGTTAGGTTAGGTTAGGTTAGGTTAGGTTAGGTTAGGTTAGGTTAGGTTAGGTTAGGTTAGGTTAGGTTAGGTTAGGTTAGGTTAGGTTAGGTTAGGTTAGGTTAGGTTAGGTTAGGTTAGGTTAGGTTAGGTTAGGTTAGGTTAGGTTAGGTTAGGTTAGGTTAGGTTAGGTTAGGTTAGGTTAGGTTAGGTTAGGTTAGGTTAGGTTAGGTTAGGTTAGGTTAGGTTAGGTTAGGTTAGGTTAGGTTAGGTTAGGTTAGGTTAGGTTAGGTTAGGTTAGGTTAGGTTAGGTTAGGTTAGGTTAGGTTAGGTTAGGTTAGGTTAGGTTAGGTTAGGTTAGGTTAGGTTAGGTTAGGTTAGGTTAGGTTAGGTTAGGTTAGGTTAGGTTAGGTTAGGTTAGGTTAGGTTAGGTTAGGTTAGGTTAGGTTAGGTTAGGTTAGGTTAGGTTAGGTTAGGTTAGGTTAGGTTAGGTTAGGTTAGGTTAGGTTAGGTTAGGTTAGGTTAGGTTAGGTTAGGTTAGGTTAGGTTAGGTTAGGTTAGGTTAGGTTAGGTTAGGTTAGGTTAGGTTAGGTTAGGTTAGGTTAGGTTAGGTTAGGTTAGGTTAGGTTAGGTTAGGTTAGGTTAGGTTAGGTTAGGTTAGGTTAGGTTAGGTTAGGTTAGGTTAGGTTAGGTTAGGTTAGGTTAGGTTAGGTTAGGTTAGGTTAGGTTAGGTTAGGTTAGGTTAGGTTAGGTTAGGTTAGGTTAGGTTAGGTTAGGTTAGGTTAGGTTAGGTTAGGTTAGGTTAGGTTAGGTTAGGTTAGGTTAGGTTAGGTTAGGTTAGGTTAGGTTAGGTTAGGTTAGGTTAGGTTAGGTTAGGTTAGGTTAGGTTAGGTTAGGTTAGGTTAGGTTAGGTTAGGTTAGGTTAGGTTAGGTTAGGTTAGGTTAGGTTAGGTTAGGTTAGGTTAGGTTAGGTTAGGTTAGGTTAGGTTAGGTTAGGTTAGGTTAGGTTAGGTTAGGTTAGGTTAGGTTAGGTTAGGTTAGGTTAGGTTAGGTTAGGTTAGGTTAGGTTAGGTTAGGTTAGGTTAGGTTAGGTTAGGTTAGGTTAGGTTAGGTTAGGTTAGGTTAGGTTAGGTTAGGTTAGGTTAGGTTAGGTTAGGTTAGGTTAGGTTAGGTTAGGTTAGGTTAGGTTAGGTTAGGTTAGGTTAGGTTAGGTTAGGTTAGGTTAGGTTAGGTTAGGTTAGGTTAGGTTAGGTTAGGTTAGGTTAGGTTAGGTTAGGTTAGGTTAGGTTAGGTTAGGTTAGGTTAGGTTAGGTTAGGTTAGGTTAGGTTAGGTTAGGTTAGGTTAGGTTAGGTTAGGTTAGGTTAGGTTAGGTTAGGTTAGGTTAGGTTAGGTTAGGTTAGGTTAGGTTAGGTTAGGTTAGGTTAGGTTAGGTTAGGTTAGGTTAGGTTAGGTTAGGTTAGGTTAGGTTAGGTTAGGTTAGGTTAGGTTAGGTTAGGTTAGGTTAGGTTAGGTTAGGTTAGGTTAGGTTAGGTTAGGTTAGGTTAGGTTAGGTTAGGTTAGGTTAGGTTAGGTTAGGTTAGGTTAGGTTAGGTTAGGTTAGGTTAGGTTAGGTTAGGTTAGGTTAGGTTAGGTTAGGTTAGGTTAGGTTAGGTTAGGTTAGGTTAGGTTAGGTTAGGTTAGGTTAGGTTAGGTTAGGTTAGGTTAGGTTAGGTTAGGTTAGGTTAGGTTAGGTTAGGTTAGGTTAGGTTAGGTTAGGTTAGGTTAGGTTAGGTTAGGTTAGGTTAGGTTAGGTTAGGTTAGGTTAGGTTAGGTTAGGTTAGGTTAGGTTAGGTTAGGTTAGGTTAGGTTAGGTTAGGTTAGGTTAGGTTAGGTTAGGTTAGGTTAGGTTAGGTTAGGTTAGGTTAGGTTAGGTTAGGTTAGGTTAGGTTAGGTTAGGTTAGGTTAGGTTAGGTTAGGTTAGGTTAGGTTAGGTTAGGTTAGGTTAGGTTAGGTTAGGTTAGGTTAGGTTAGGTTAGGTTAGGTTAGGTTAGGTTAGGTTAGGTTAGGTTAGGTTAGGTTAGGTTAGGTTAGGTTAGGTTAGGTTAGGTTAGGTTAGGTTAGGTTAGGTTAGGTTAGGTTAGGTTAGGTTAGGTTAGGTTAGGTTAGGTTAGGTTAGGTTAGGTTAGGTTAGGTTAGGTTAGGTTAGGTTAGGTTAGGTTAGGTTAGGTTAGGTTAGGTTAGGTTAGGTTAGGTTAGGTTAGGTTAGGTTAGGTTAGGTTAGGTTAGGTTAGGTTAGGTTAGGTTAGGTTAGGTTAGGTTAGGTTAGGTTAGGTTAGGTTAGGTTAGGTTAGGTTAGGTTAGGTTAGGTTAGGTTAGGTTAGGTTAGGTTAGGTTAGGTTAGGTTAGGTTAGGTTAGGTTAGGTTAGGTTAGGTTAGGTTAGGTTAGGTTAGGTTAGGTTAGGTTAGGTTAGGTTAGGTTAGGTTAGGTTAGGTTAGGTTAGGTTAGGTTAGGTTAGGTTAGGTTAGGTTAGGTTAGGTTAGGTTAGGTTAGGTTAGGTTAGGTTAGGTTAGGTTAGGTTAGGTTAGGTTAGGTTAGGTTAGGTTAGGTTAGGTTAGGTTAGGTTAGGTTAGGTTAGGTTAGGTTAGGTTAGGTTAGGTTAGGTTAGGTTAGGTTAGGTTAGGTTAGGTTAGGTTAGGTTAGGTTAGGTTAGGTTAGGTTAGGTTAGGTTAGGTTAGGTTAGGTTAGGTTAGGTTAGGTTAGGTTAGGTTAGGTTAGGTTAGGTTAGGTTAGGTTAGGTTAGGTTAGGTTAGGTTAGGTTAGGTTAGGTTAGGTTAGGTTAGGTTAGGTTAGGTTAGGTTAGGTTAGGTTAGGTTAGGTTAGGTTAGGTTAGGTTAGGTTAGGTTAGGTTAGGTTAGGTTAGGTTAGGTTAGGTTAGGTTAGGTTAGGTTAGGTTAGGTTAGGTTAGGTTAGGTTAGGTTAGGTTAGGTTAGGTTAGGTTAGGTTAGGTTAGGTTAGGTTAGGTTAGGTTAGGTTAGGTTAGGTTAGGTTAGGTTAGGTTAGGTTAGGTTAGGTTAGGTTAGGTTAGGTTAGGTTAGGTTAGGTTAGGTTAGGTTAGGTTAGGTTAGGTTAGGTTAGGTTAGGTTAGGTTAGGTTAGGTTAGGTTAGGTTAGGTTAGGTTAGGTTAGGTTAGGTTAGGTTAGGTTAGGTTAGGTTAGGTTAGGTTAGGTTAGGTTAGGTTAGGTTAGGTTAGGTTAGGTTAGGTTAGGTTAGGTTAGGTTAGGTTAGGTTAGGTTAGGTTAGGTTAGGTTAGGTTAGGTTAGGTTAGGTTAGGTTAGGTTAGGTTAGGTTAGGTTAGGTTAGGTTAGGTTAGGTTAGGTTAGGTTAGGTTAGGTTAGGTTAGGTTAGGTTAGGTTAGGTTAGGTTAGGTTAGGTTAGGTTAGGTTAGGTTAGGTTAGGTTAGGTTAGGTTAGGTTAGGTTAGGTTAGGTTAGGTTAGGTTAGGTTAGGTTAGGTTAGGTTAGGTTAGGTTAGGTTAGGTTAGGTTAGGTTAGGTTAGGTTAGGTTAGGTTAGGTTAGGTTAGGTTAGGTTAGGTTAGGTTAGGTTAGGTTAGGTTAGGTTAGGTTAGGTTAGGTTAGGTTAGGTTAGGTTAGGTTAGGTTAGGTTAGGTTAGGTTAGGTTAGGTTAGGTTAGGTTAGGTTAGGTTAGGTTAGGTTAGGTTAGGTTAGGTTAGGTTAGGTTAGGTTAGGTTAGGTTAGGTTAGGTTAGGTTAGGTTAGGTTAGGTTAGGTTAGGTTAGGTTAGGTTAGGTTAGGTTAGGTTAGGTTAGGTTAGGTTAGGTTAGGTTAGGTTAGGTTAGGTTAGGTTAGGTTAGGTTAGGTTAGGTTAGGTTAGGTTAGGTTAGGTTAGGTTAGGTTAGGTTAGGTTAGGTTAGGTTAGGTTAGGTTAGGTTAGGTTAGGTTAGGTTAGGTTAGGTTAGGTTAGGTTAGGTTAGGTTAGGTTAGGTTAGGTTAGGTTAGGTTAGGTTAGGTTAGGTTAGGTTAGGTTAGGTTAGGTTAGGTTAGGTTAGGTTAGGTTAGGTTAGGTTAGGTTAGGTTAGGTTAGGTTAGGTTAGGTTAGGTTAGGTTAGGTTAGGTTAGGTTAGGTTAGGTTAGGTTAGGTTAGGTTAGGTTAGGTTAGGTTAGGTTAGGTTAGGTTAGGTTAGGTTAGGTTAGGTTAGGTTAGGTTAGGTTAGGTTAGGTTAGGTTAGGTTAGGTTAGGTTAGGTTAGGTTAGGTTAGGTTAGGTTAGGTTAGGTTAGGTTAGGTTAGGTTAGGTTAGGTTAGGTTAGGTTAGGTTAGGTTAGGTTAGGTTAGGTTAGGTTAGGTTAGGTTAGGTTAGGTTAGGTTAGGTTAGGTTAGGTTAGGTTAGGTTAGGTTAGGTTAGGTTAGGTTAGGTTAGGTTAGGTTAGGTTAGGTTAGGTTAGGTTAGGTTAGGTTAGGTTAGGTTAGGTTAGGTTAGGTTAGGTTAGGTTAGGTTAGGTTAGGTTAGGTTAGGTTAGGTTAGGTTAGGTTAGGTTAGGTTAGGTTAGGTTAGGTTAGGTTAGGTTAGGTTAGGTTAGGTTAGGTTAGGTTAGGTTAGGTTAGGTTAGGTTAGGTTAGGTTAGGTTAGGTTAGGTTAGGTTAGGTTAGGTTAGGTTAGGTTAGGTTAGGTTAGGTTAGGTTAGGTTAGGTTAGGTTAGGTTAGGTTAGGTTAGGTTAGGTTAGGTTAGGTTAGGTTAGGTTAGGTTAGGTTAGGTTAGGTTAGGTTAGGTTAGGTTAGGTTAGGTTAGGTTAGGTTAGGTTAGGTTAGGTTAGGTTAGGTTAGGTTAGGTTAGGTTAGGTTAGGTTAGGTTAGGTTAGGTTAGGTTAGGTTAGGTTAGGTTAGGTTAGGTTAGGTTAGGTTAGGTTAGGTTAGGTTAGGTTAGGTTAGGTTAGGTTAGGTTAGGTTAGGTTAGGTTAGGTTAGGTTAGGTTAGGTTAGGTTAGGTTAGGTTAGGTTAGGTTAGGTTAGGTTAGGTTAGGTTAGGTTAGGTTAGGTTAGGTTAGGTTAGGTTAGGTTAGGTTAGGTTAGGTTAGGTTAGGTTAGGTTAGGTTAGGTTAGGTTAGGTTAGGTTAGGTTAGGTTAGGTTAGGTTAGGTTAGGTTAGGTTAGGTTAGGTTAGGTTAGGTTAGGTTAGGTTAGGTTAGGTTAGGTTAGGTTAGGTTAGGTTAGGTTAGGTTAGGTTAGGTTAGGTTAGGTTAGGTTAGGTTAGGTTAGGTTAGGTTAGGTTAGGTTAGGTTAGGTTAGGTTAGGTTAGGTTAGGTTAGGTTAGGTTAGGTTAGGTTAGGTTAGGTTAGGTTAGGTTAGGTTAGGTTAGGTTAGGTTAGGTTAGGTTAGGTTAGGTTAGGTTAGGTTAGGTTAGGTTAGGTTAGGTTAGGTTAGGTTAGGTTAGGTTAGGTTAGGTTAGGTTAGGTTAGGTTAGGTTAGGTTAGGTTAGGTTAGGTTAGGTTAGGTTAGGTTAGGTTAGGTTAGGTTAGGTTAGGTTAGGTTAGGTTAGGTTAGGTTAGGTTAGGTTAGGTTAGGTTAGGTTAGGTTAGGTTAGGTTAGGTTAGGTTAGGTTAGGTTAGGTTAGGTTAGGTTAGGTTAGGTTAGGTTAGGTTAGGTTAGGTTAGGTTAGGTTAGGTTAGGTTAGGTTAGGTTAGGTTAGGTTAGGTTAGGTTAGGTTAGGTTAGGTTAGGTTAGGTTAGGTTAGGTTAGGTTAGGTTAGGTTAGGTTAGGTTAGGTTAGGTTAGGTTAGGTTAGGTTAGGTTAGGTTAGGTTAGGTTAGGTTAGGTTAGGTTAGGTTAGGTTAGGTTAGGTTAGGTTAGGTTAGGTTAGGTTAGGTTAGGTTAGGTTAGGTTAGGTTAGGTTAGGTTAGGTTAGGTTAGGTTAGGTTAGGTTAGGTTAGGTTAGGTTAGGTTAGGTTAGGTTAGGTTAGGTTAGGTTAGGTTAGGTTAGGTTAGGTTAGGTTAGGTTAGGTTAGGTTAGGTTAGGTTAGGTTAGGTTAGGTTAGGTTAGGTTAGGTTAGGTTAGGTTAGGTTAGGTTAGGTTAGGTTAGGTTAGGTTAGGTTAGGTTAGGTTAGGTTAGGTTAGGTTAGGTTAGGTTAGGTTAGGTTAGGTTAGGTTAGGTTAGGTTAGGTTAGGTTAGGTTAGGTTAGGTTAGGTTAGGTTAGGTTAGGTTAGGTTAGGTTAGGTTAGGTTAGGTTAGGTTAGGTTAGGTTAGGTTAGGTTAGGTTAGGTTAGGTTAGGTTAGGTTAGGTTAGGTTAGGTTAGGTTAGGTTAGGTTAGGTTAGGTTAGGTTAGGTTAGGTTAGGTTAGGTTAGGTTAGGTTAGGTTAGGTTAGGTTAGGTTAGGTTAGGTTAGGTTAGGTTAGGTTAGGTTAGGTTAGGTTAGGTTAGGTTAGGTTAGGTTAGGTTAGGTTAGGTTAGGTTAGGTTAGGTTAGGTTAGGTTAGGTTAGGTTAGGTTAGGTTAGGTTAGGTTAGGTTAGGTTAGGTTAGGTTAGGTTAGGTTAGGTTAGGTTAGGTTAGGTTAGGTTAGGTTAGGTTAGGTTAGGTTAGGTTAGGTTAGGTTAGGTTAGGTTAGGTTAGGTTAGGTTAGGTTAGGTTAGGTTAGGTTAGGTTAGGTTAGGTTAGGTTAGGTTAGGTTAGGTTAGGTTAGGTTAGGTTAGGTTAGGTTAGGTTAGGTTAGGTTAGGTTAGGTTAGGTTAGGTTAGGTTAGGTTAGGTTAGGTTAGGTTAGGTTAGGTTAGGTTAGGTTAGGTTAGGTTAGGTTAGGTTAGGTTAGGTTAGGTTAGGTTAGGTTAGGTTAGGTTAGGTTAGGTTAGGTTAGGTTAGGTTAGGTTAGGTTAGGTTAGGTTAGGTTAGGTTAGGTTAGGTTAGGTTAGGTTAGGTTAGGTTAGGTTAGGTTAGGTTAGGTTAGGTTAGGTTAGGTTAGGTTAGGTTAGGTTAGGTTAGGTTAGGTTAGGTTAGGTTAGGTTAGGTTAGGTTAGGTTAGGTTAGGTTAGGTTAGGTTAGGTTAGGTTAGGTTAGGTTAGGTTAGGTTAGGTTAGGTTAGGTTAGGTTAGGTTAGGTTAGGTTAGGTTAGGTTAGGTTAGGTTAGGTTAGGTTAGGTTAGGTTAGGTTAGGTTAGGTTAGGTTAGGTTAGGTTAGGTTAGGTTAGGTTAGGTTAGGTTAGGTTAGGTTAGGTTAGGTTAGGTTAGGTTAGGTTAGGTTAGGTTAGGTTA
>OX243983.1:4632500-4643642 GCA_945859745.1 Synanthedon formicaeformis | reverse complement strand
ACCTAACCTAACCTAACCTAACCTAACCTAACCTAACCTAACCTAACCTAACCTAACCTAACCTAACCTAACCTAACCTAACCTAACCTAACCTAACCTAACCTAACCTAACCTAACCTAACCTAACCTAACCTAACCTAACCTAACCTAACCTAACCTATACCTAACCTAACCTAACCTAACCTAACCTAACCTAACCTAACCTAACCTAACCTAACCTAACCTAACCTAACCTAACCTAACCTAACCTAACCTAACCTAACCTAACCTAACCTAACCTAACCTAACCTAACCTAACCTAACCTAACCTAACCTAACCTAACCTAACCTAACCTAACCTAACCTAACCTAACCTAACCTAACCTAACCTAACCTAACCTAACCTAACCTAACCTAACCTAACCTAACCTAACCTAACCTAACCTAACCTAACCTAACCTAACCTAACCTAACCTAACCTAACCTAACCTAACCTAACCTAACCTAACCTAACCTAACCTAACCTAACCTAACCTAACCTAACCTAACCTAACCTAACCTAACCTAACCTAACCTAACCTAACCTAACCTAACCTAACCTAACCTAACCTAACCTAACCTAACCTAACCTAACCTAACCTAACCTAACCTAACCTAACCTAACCTAACCTAACCTAACCTAACCTAACCTAACCTAACCTAACCTAACCTAACCTAACCTAACCTAACCTAACCTAACCTAACCTAACCTAACCTAACCTAACCTAACCTAACCTAACCTAACCTAACCTAACCTAACCTAACCTAACCTAACCTAACCTAACCTAACCTAACCTAACCTAACCTAACCTAACCTAACCTAACCTAACCTAACCTAACCTAACCTAACCTAACCTAACCTAACCTAACCTAACCTAACCTAACCTAACCTAACCTAACCTAACCTAACCTAACCTAACCTAACCTAACCTAACCTAACCTAACCTAACCTAACCTAACCTAACCTAACCTAACCTAACCTAACCTAACCTAACCTAACCTAACCTAACCTAACCTAACCTAACCTAACCTAACCTAACCTAACCTAACCTAACCTAACCTAACCTAACCTAACCTAACCTAACCTAACCTAACCTAACCTAACCTAACCTAACCTAACCTAACCTAACCTAACCTAACCTAACCTAACCTAACCTAACCTAACCTAACCTAACCTAACCTAACCTAACCTAACCTAACCTAACCTAACCTAACCTAACCTAACCTAACCTAACCTAACCTAACCTAACCTAACCTAACCTAACCTAACCTAACCTAACCTAACCTAACCTAACCTAACCTAACCTAACCTAACCTAACCTAACCTAACCTAACCTAACCTAACCTAACCTAACCTAACCTAACCTAACCTAACCTAACCTAACCTAACCTAACCTAACCTAACCTAACCTAACCTAACCTAACCTAACCTAACCTAACCTAACCTAACCTAACCTAACCTAACCTAACCTAACCTAACCTAACCTAACCTAACCTAACCTAACCTAACCTAACCTAACCTAACCTAACCTAACCTAACCTAACCTAACCTAACCTAACCTAACCTAACCTAACCTAACCTAACCTAACCTAACCTAACCTAACCTAACCTAACCTAACCTAACCTAACCTAACCTAACCTAACCTAACCTAACCTAACCTAACCTAACCTAACCTAACCTAACCTAACCTAACCTAACCTAACCTAACCTAACCTAACCTAACCTAACCTAACCTAACCTAACCTAACCTAACCTAACCTAACCTAACCTAACCTAACCTAACCTAACCTAACCTAACCTAACCTAACCTAACCTAACCTAACCTAACCTAACCTAACCTAACCTAACCTAACCTAACCTAACCTAACCTAACCTAACCTAACCTAACCTAACCTAACCTAACCTAACCTAACCTAACCTAACCTAACCTAACCTAACCTAACCTAACCTAACCTAACCTAACCTAACCTAACCTAACCTAACCTAACCTAACCTAACCTAACCTAACCTAACCTAACCTAACCTAACCTAACCTAACCTAACCTAACCTAACCTAACCTAACCTAACCTAACCTAACCTAACCTAACCTAACCTAACCTAACCTAACCTAACCTAACCTAACCTAACCTAACCTAACCTAACCTAACCTAACCTAACCTAACCTAACCTAACCTAACCTAACCTAACCTAACCTAACCTAACCTAACCTAACCTAACCTAACCTAACCTAACCTAACCTAACCTAACCTAACCTAACCTAACCTAACCTAACCTAACCTAACCTAACCTAACCTAACCTAACCTAACCTAACCTAACCTAACCTAACCTAACCTAACCTAACCTAACCTAACCTAACCTAACCTAACCTAACCTAACCTAACCTAACCTAACCTAACCTAACCTAACCTAACCTAACCTAACCTAACCTAACCTAACCTAACCTAACCTAACCTAACCTAACCTAACCTAACCTAACCTAACCTAACCTAACCTAACCTAACCTAACCTAACCTAACCTAACCTAACCTAACCTAACCTAACCTAACCTAACCTAACCTAACCTAACCTAACCTAACCTAACCTAACCTAACCTAACCTAACCTAACCTAACCTAACCTAACCTAACCTAACCTAACCTAACCTAACCTAACCTAACCTAACCTAACCTAACCTAACCTAACCTAACCTAACCTAACCTAACCTAACCTAACCTAACCTAACCTAACCTAACCTAACCTAACCTAACCTAACCTAACCTAACCTAACCTAACCTAACCTAACCTAACCTAACCTAACCTAACCTAACCTAACCTAACCTAACCTAACCTAACCTAACCTAACCTAACCTAACCTAACCTAACCTAACCTAACCTAACCTAACCTAACCTAACCTAACCTAACCTAACCTAACCTAACCTAACCTAACCTAACCTAACCTAACCTAACCTAACCTAACCTAACCTAACCTAACCTAACCTAACCTAACCTAACCTAACCTAACCTAACCTAACCTAACCTAACCTAACCTAACCTAACCTAACCTAACCTAACCTAACCTAACCTAACCTAACCTAACCTAACCTAACCTAACCTAACCTAACCTAACCTAACCTAACCTAACCTAACCTAACCTAACCTAACCTAACCTAACCTAACCTAACCTAACCTAACCTAACCTAACCTAACCTAACCTAACCTAACCTAACCTAACCTAACCTAACCTAACCTAACCTAACCTAACCTAACCTAACCTAACCTAACCTAACCTAACCTAACCTAACCTAACCTAACCTAACCTAACCTAACCTAACCTAACCTAACCTAACCTAACCTAACCTAACCTAACCTAACCTAACCTAACCTAACCTAACCTAACCTAACCTAACCTAACCTAACCTAACCTAACCTAACCTAACCTAACCTAACCTAACCTAACCTAACCTAACCTAACCTAACCTAACCTAACCTAACCTAACCTAACCTAACCTAACCTAACCTAACCTAACCTAACCTAACCTAACCTAACCTAACCTAACCTAACCTAACCTAACCTAACCTAACCTAACCTAACCTAACCTAACCTAACCTAACCTAACCTAACCTAACCTAACCTAACCTAACCTAACCTAACCTAACCTAACCTAACCTAACCTAACCTAACCTAACCTAACCTAACCTAACCTAACCTAACCTAACCTAACCTAACCTAACCTAACCTAACCTAACCTAACCTAACCTAACCTAACCTAACCTAACCTAACCTAACCTAACCTAACCTAACCTAACCTAACCTAACCTAACCTAACCTAACCTAACCTAACCTAACCTAACCTAACCTAACCTAACCTAACCTAACCTAACCTAACCTAACCTAACCTAACCTAACCTAACCTAACCTAACCTAACCTAACCTAACCTAACCTAACCTAACCTAACCTAACCTAACCTAACCTAACCTAACCTAACCTAACCTAACCTAACCTAACCTAACCTAACCTAACCTAACCTAACCTAACCTAACCTAACCTAACCTAACCTAACCTAACCTAACCTAACCTAACCTAACCTAACCTAACCTAACCTAACCTAACCTAACCTAACCTAACCTAACCTAACCTAACCTAACCTAACCTAACCTAACCTAACCTAACCTAACCTAACCTAACCTAACCTAACCTAACCTAACCTAACCTAACCTAACCTAACCTAACCTAACCTAACCTAACCTAACCTAACCTAACCTAACCTAACCTAACCTAACCTAACCTAACCTAACCTAA
The DNA here is from genome assembly GCA_945859745.1 of Synanthedon formicaeformis. Classification (NCBI taxonomy): domain Eukaryota; kingdom Metazoa; phylum Arthropoda; class Insecta; order Lepidoptera; family Sesiidae; genus Synanthedon; species Synanthedon formicaeformis. The sequence continues at coordinate 4,639,340 of OX243983.1, read as the reverse complement.
CCTAACCTAACCTAACCTAACCTAACCTAACCTAACCTAACCTAACCTAACCTAACCTAACCTAACCTAACCTAACCTAACCTAACCTAACCTAACCTAACCTAACCTAACCTAACCTAACCTAACCTAACCTAACCTAACCTAACCTAACCTAACCTAACCTAACCTAACCTAACCTAACCTAACCTAACCTAACCTAACCTAACCTAACCTAACCTAACCTAACCTAACCTAACCTAACCTAACCTAACCTAACCTAACCTAACCTAACCTAACCTAACCTAACCTAACCTAACCTAACCTAACCTAACCTAACCTAACCTAACCTAACCTAACCTAACCTAACCTAACCTAACCTAACCTAACCTAACCTAACCTAACCTAACCTAACCTAACCTAACCTAACCTAACCTAACCTAACCTAACCTAACCTAACCTAACCTAACCTAACCTAACCTAACCTAACCTAACCTAACCTAACCTAACCTAACCTAACCTAACCTAACCTAACCTAACCTAACCTAACCTAACCTAACCTAACCTAACCTAACCTAACCTAACCTAACCTAACCTAACCTAACCTAACCTAACCTAACCTAACCTAACCTAACCTAACCTAACCTAACCTAACCTAACCTAACCTAACCTAACCTAACCTAACCTAACCTAACCTAACCTAACCTAACCTAACCTAACCTAACCTAACCTAACCTAACCTAACCTAACCTAACCTAACCTAACCTAACCTAACCTAACCTAACCTAACCTAACCTAACCTAACCTAACCTAACCTAACCTAACCTAACCTAACCTAACCTAACCTAACCTAACCTAACCTAACCTAACCTAACCTAACCTAACCTAACCTAACCTAACCTAACCTAACCTAACCTAACCTAACCTAACCTAACCTAACCTAACCTAACCTAACCTAACCTAACCTAACCTAACCTAACCTAACCTAACCTAACCTAACCTAACCTAACCTAACCTAACCTAACCTAACCTAACCTAACCTAACCTAACCTAACCTAACCTAACCTAACCTAACCTAACCTAACCTAACCTAACCTAACCTAACCTAACCTAACCTAACCTAACCTAACCTAACCTAACCTAACCTAACCTAACCTAACCTAACCTAACCTAACCTAACCTAACCTAACCTAACCTAACCTAACCTAACCTAACCTAACCTAACCTAACCTAACCTAACCTAACCTAACCTAACCTAACCTAACCTAACCTAACCTAACCTAACCTAACCTAACCTAACCTAACCTAACCTAACCTAACCTAACCTAACCTAACCTAACCTAACCTAACCTAACCTAACCTAACCTAACCTAACCTAACCTAACCTAACCTAACCTAACCTAACCTAACCTAACCTAACCTAACCTAACCTAACCTAACCTAACCTAACCTAACCTAACCTAACCTAACCTAACCTAACCTAACCTAACCTAACCTAACCTAACCTAACCTAACCTAACCTAACCTAACCTAACCTAACCTAACCTAACCTAACCTAACCTAACCTAACCTAACCTAACCTAACCTAACCTAACCTAACCTAACCTAACCTAACCTAACCTAACCTAACCTAACCTAACCTAACCTAACCTAACCTAACCTAACCTAACCTAACCTAACCTAACCTAACCTAACCTAACCTAACCTAACCTAACCTAACCTAACCTAACCTAACCTAACCTAACCTAACCTAACCTAACCTAACCTAACCTAACCTAACCTAACCTAACCTAACCTAACCTAACCTAACCTAACCTAACCTAACCTAACCTAACCTAACCTAACCTAACCTAACCTAACCTAACCTAACCTAACCTAACCTAACCTAACCTAACCTAACCTAACCTAACCTAACCTAACCTAACCTAACCTAACCTAACCTAACCTAACCTAACCTAACCTAACCTAACCTAACCTAACCTAACCTAACCTAACCTAACCTAACCTAACCTAACCTAACCTAACCTAACCTAACCTAACCTAACCTAACCTAACCTAACCTAACCTAACCTAACCTAACCTAACCTAACCTAACCTAACCTAACCTAACCTAACCTAACCTAACCTAACCTAACCTAACCTAACCTAACCTAACCTAACCTAACCTAACCTAACCTAACCTAACCTAACCTAACCTAACCTAACCTAACCTAACCTAACCTAACCTAACCTAACCTAACCTAACCTAACCTAACCTAACCTAACCTAACCTAACCTAACCTAACCTAACCTAACCTAACCTAACCTAACCTAACCTAACCTAACCTAACCTAACCTAACCTAACCTAACCTAACCTAACCTAACCTAACCTAACCTAACCTAACCTAACCTAACCTAACCTAACCTAACCTAACCTAACCTAACCTAACCTAACCTAACCTAACCTAACCTAACCTAACCTAACCTAACCTAACCTAACCTAACCTAACCTAACCTAACCTAACCTAACCTAACCTAACCTAACCTAACCTAACCTAACCTAACCTAACCTAACCTAACCTAACCTAACCTAACCTAACCTAACCTAACCTAACCTAACCTAACCTAACCTAACCTAACCTAACCTAACCTAACCTAACCTAACCTAACCTAACCTAACCTAACCTAACCTAACCTAACCTAACCTAACCTAACCTAACCTAACCTAACCTAACCTAACCTAACCTAACCTAACCTAACCTAACCTAACCTAACCTAACCTAACCTAACCTAACCTAACCTAACCTAACCTAACCTAACCTAACCTAACCTAACCTAACCTAACCTAACCTAACCTAACCTAACCTAACCTAACCTAACCTAACCTAACCTAACCTAACCTAACCTAACCTAACCTAACCTAACCTAACCTAACCTAACCTAACCTAACCTAACCTAACCTAACCTAACCTAACCTAACCTAACCTAACCTAACCTAACCTAACCTAACCTAACCTAACCTAACCTAACCTAACCTAACCTAACCTAACCTAACCTAACCTAACCTAACCTAACCTAACCTAACCTAACCTAACCTAACCTAACCTAACCTAACCTAACCTAACCTAACCTAACCTAACCTAACCTAACCTAACCTAACCTAACCTAACCTAACCTAACCTAACCTAACCTAACCTAACCTAACCTAACCTAACCTAACCTAACCTAACCTAACCTAACCTAACCTAACCTAACCTAACCTAACCTAACCTAACCTAACCTAACCTAACCTAACCTAACCTAACCTAACCTAACCTAACCTAACCTAACCTAACCTAACCTAACCTAACCTAACCTAACCTAACCTAACCTAACCTAACCTAACCTAACCTAACCTAACCTAACCTAACCTAACCTAACCTAACCTAACCTAACCTAACCTAACCTAACCTAACCTAACCTAACCTAACCTAACCTAACCTAACCTAACCTAACCTAACCTAACCTAACCTAACCTAACCTAACCTAACCTAACCTAACCTAACCTAACCTAACCTAACCTAACCTAACCTAACCTAACCTAACCTAACCTAACCTAACCTAACCTAACCTAACCTAACCTAACCTAACCTAACCTAACCTAACCTAACCTAACCTAACCTAACCTAACCTAACCTAACCTAACCTAACCTAACCTAACCTAACCTAACCTAACCTAACCTAACCTAACCTAACCTAACCTAACCTAACCTAACCTAACCTAACCTAACCTAACCTAACCTAACCTAACCTAACCTAACCTAACCTAACCTAACCTAACCTAACCTAACCTAACCTAACCTAACCTAACCTAACCTAACCTAACCTAACCTAACCTAACCTAACCTAACCTAACCTAACCTAACCTAACCTAACCTAACCTAACCTAACCTAACCTAACCTAACCTAACCTAACCTAACCTAACCTAACCTAACCTAACCTAACCTAACCTAACCTAACCTAACCTAACCTAACCTAACCTAACCTAACCTAACCTAACCTAACCTAACCTAACCTAACCTAACCTAACCTAACCTAACCTAACCTAACCTAACCTAACCTAACCTAACCTAACCTAACCTAACCTAACCTAACCTAACCTAACCTAACCTAACCTAACCTAACCTAACCTAACCTAACCTAACCTAACCTAACCTAACCTAACCTAACCTAACCTAACCTAACCTAACCTAACCTAACCTAACCTAACCTAACCTAACCTAACCTAACCTAACCTAACCTAACCTAACCTAACCTAACCTAACCTAACCTAACCTAACCTAACCTAACCTAACCTAACCTAACCTAACCTAACCTAACCTAACCTAACCTAACCTAACCTAACCTAACCTAACCTAACCTAACCTAACCTAACCTAACCTAACCTAACCTAACCTAACCTAACCTAACCTAACCTAACCTAACCTAACCTAACCTAACCTAACCTAACCTAACCTAACCTAACCTAACCTAACCTAACCTAACCTAACCTAACCTAACCTAACCTAACCTAACCTAACCTAACCTAACCTAACCTAACCTAACCTAACCTAACCTAACCTAACCTAACCTAACCTAACCTAACCTAACCTAACCTAACCTAACCTAACCTAACCTAACCTAACCTAACCTAACCTAACCTAACCTAACCTAACCTAACCTAACCTAACCTAACCTAACCTAACCTAACCTAACCTAACCTAACCTAACCTAACCTAACCTAACCTAACCTAACCTAACCTAACCTAACCTAACCTAACCTAACCTAACCTAACCTAACCTAACCTAACCTAACCTAACCTAACCTAACCTAACCTAACCTAACCTAACCTAACCTAACCTAACCTAACCTAACCTAACCTAACCTAACCTAACCTAACCTAACCTAACCTAACCTAACCTAACCTAACCTAACCTAACCTAACCTAACCTAACCTAACCTAACCTAACCTAACCTAACCTAACCTAACCTAACCTAACCTAACCTAACCTAACCTAACCTAACCTAACCTAACCTAACCTAACCTAACCTAACCTAACCTAACCTAACCTAACCTAACCTAACCTAACCTAACCTAACCTAACCTAACCTAACCTAACCTAACCTAACCTAACCTAACCTAACCTAACCTAACCTAACCTAACCTAACCTAACCTAACCTAACCTAACCTAACCTAACCTAACCTAACCTAACCTAACCTAACCTAACCTAACCTAACCTAACCTAACCTAACCTAACCTAACCTAACCTAACCTAACCTAACCTAACCTAACCTAACCTAACCTAACCTAACCTAACCTAACCTAACCTAACCTAACCTAACCTAACCTAACCTAACCTAACCTAACCTAACCTAACCTAACCTAACCTAACCTAACCTAACCTAACCTAACCTAACCTAACCTAACCTAACCTAACCTAACCTAACCTAACCTAACCTAACCTAACCTAACCTAACCTAACCTAACCTAACCTAACCTAACCTAACCTAACCTAACCTAACCTAACCTAACCTAACCTAACCTAACCTAACCTAACCTAACCTAACCTAACCTAACCTAACCTAACCTAACCTAACCTAACCTAACCTAACCTAACCTAACCTAACCTAACCTAACCTAACCTAACCTAACCTAACCTAACCTAACCTAACCTAACCTAACCTAACCTAACCTAACCTAACCTAACCTAACCTAACCTAACCTAACCTAACCTAACCTAACCTAACCTAACCTAACCTAACCTAACCTAACCTAACCTAACCTAACCTAACCTAACCTAACCTAACCTAACCTAACCTAACCTAACCTAACCTAACCTAACCTAACCTAACCTAACCTAACCTAACCTAACCTAACCTAACCTAACCTAACCTAACCTAACCTAACCTAACCTAACCTAACCTAACCTAACCTAACCTAACCTAACCTAACCTAACCTAACCTAACCTAACCTAACCTAACCTAACCTAACCTAACCTAACCTAACCTAACCTAACCTAACCTAACCTAACCTAACCTAACCTAACCTAACCTAACCTAACCTAACCTAACCTAACCTAACCTAACCTAACCTAACCTAACCTAACCTAACCTAACCTAACCTAACCTAACCTAACCTAACCTAACCTAACCTAACCTAACCTAACCTAACCTAACCTAACCTAACCTAACCTAACCTAACCTAACCTAACCTAACCTAACCTAACCTAACCTAACCTAACCTAACCTAACCTAACCTAACCTAACCTAACCTAACCTAACCTAACCTAACCTAACCTAACCTAACCTAACCTAACCTAACCTAACCTAACCTAACCTAACCTAACCTAACCTAACCTAACCTAACCTAACCTAACCTAACCTAACCTAACCTAACCTAACCTAACCTAACCTAACCTAACCTAACCTAACCTAACCTAACCTAACCTAACCTAACCTAACCTAACCTAACCTAACCTAACCTAACCTAACCTAACCTAACCTAACCTAACCTAACCTAACCTAACCTAACCTAACCTAACCTAACCTAACCTAACCTAACCTAACCTAACCTAACCTAACCTAACCTAACCTAACCTAACCTAACCTAACCTAACCTAACCTAACCTAACCTAACCTAACCTAACCTAACCTAACCTAACCTAACCTAACCTAACCTAACCTAACCTAACCTAACCTAACCTAACCTAACCTAACCTAACCTAACCTAACCTAACCTAACCTAACCTAACCTAACCTAACCTAACCTAACCTAACCTAACCTAACCTAACCTAACCTAACCTAACCTAACCTAACCTTTTTTTTTTTTTTTTTTTTTTTTTTTTTTTTTTTTTTTTTTT